>JAQPPZ010003356.1:10000000-10032500 GCA_028583015.1 Wollemia nobilis | reverse complement strand
CAAGAAGAGAGATTTATTCTATCTTCGAATCAAGATGAAAAGGGTTTTACTCTTAAGGTCTCAAACATTTTGACTGATAAAGTGATTTATAAAGGAAAATATTCTATGGTCAAGAAATTTTGGGGCAATAAACTAGATTTAGATACGATAAGGAAGTGGGTTAAGGATAAATGGAAACTTCTAGGCAAGAAGTAGTGGTGGTTTTGCCTAATAATTTTTTGTATTTAACTTTGCAAATATAAAGGATATGGAATTTGTTTTGTTGAGAGGCCCATGGTTTTTTGGGAGGAGAGGGTAATATTTACAAAGATGGAGCCATGACTTTAATCCAACCACAACCACTCTTCAATCAATGCCCTTATGGGTGAGTGTGAGTGTGAGTCAGGAATAAGTGCAACAACGAGTGCAAGCATGAGCTAAGAGTAAGCGTAGCCAAAAGTGAGTGCGAGTGAGTGTAGCAAAAAGTGAGAGCAAGTGCAAGCTGGGAGTAAGTATAGTAGTGAGTGTCAGTTTGAGATGGAAGTGAATGTACAAGCCTATATCCAATGATATCATAGAAGGAATGTGAACCAAGAGAGAGTGTGAACCGAGATTCAGTCATGGCAGAAGAGCGACAGGTTCATCCGAAGTGCATCAATGCTTCAAACCCTTACCATGAATGCGTGGAACATTATTTCCAAAAAAATATTGAAGCCAAGGAACACTAGAAAAAAGAAGAAACAAGGGCAATTGTGAGCCAAGAGGGAGTGCAAGTTGGGAGTGAGTGCGAGGTAGGAGAGAGTGTGAGGCAGGAGAGAGTGTAAACCAAAAAAGAGTGTAAACTAAGAGGGAGTGCAAGTCGATATTCAATCATGGCAAAAGAGTGACAAGTTCATCTAGAGTGCATCAATGCTTCAAATACTTACCATGAATGCGTGGAACATTATTTCCAAAATAATTTTGAAGCAAATAAATGCTAAAAAGAAGAAGAGATACAACCAATTATGAGCCAGGAGGGAGTGCAAACTAGGAGCAAGTGTGAGGCAAGAGAGAGTGCAAGTTGGGAGCAAGAGCGAGTGCAAGCAGATAGGGAATGCGAACCAAGAGAGAGTGCAAGCCAAGAGCAAGCCCCATTAGCTATTGTGGAAGGAAAGTAATTTTGAAATCCCTAATGGGAAGTCATGATGCCCTAGCTAGAAATCAAGATGCCCTTATTGGAAGTATGAAGGCCCAAGCTGGAGATAAGCGAAAGAGCGAAATAATTTTTTTGATACATGTAGCAGATGCTACACCAAAAGTAAGCATCAAGGATGAGATGATTGATCATGATATAATGGTTTTTAAAAGTAGAGGGCTAATAAGTAAGTTCCATAGATCATGGCCAGGGTTTTTGGAGATTCAAAATTGAATCAAGTGGAAGTGGGGATTGAATTTAAATTATTTTGTGACTTTTCTTCCTAAAAGTTTTTTCCTCATTATCTTTTCTAGTCCAAAAATTAGGGATAAAATAATGGTTGGTGGTCCATGGTTAATGGGAAGAGATACACTTTATTTGAGACCATGGAATGAAAATTTTTAGTTGAGACATAAACTATTAAGAAGCTTCTAGTGTGGGTTAGACTTTTTGGACTTCCATATCAACTTATAAATAATGATGTTTTGAAAAATATTGGAAATACCCTAGGGGAATTCATCAAGGAAGGATCAACAACTAAGGAGAGAAAGCATGCTATATATACTCGAATATGTGTTGCTATGGATATTTCAAAACCTTTGCCACAATCCATTAATATTAAATATGAATCAAGAGAATGAGATCAATAAGTAGATTATGAAAATATTGCATTTCATTGCCACAATTGTTTTGAGATTGGACACATGGCAAGAGTTTGCAAAGTAAAAACTATGAAGAAAGAGACAAAAAATTCTAGCCATGAGATAAACTTCAAGACGAAGCAAGGAAATCATTCAATAATAGAAGCAAGATTAGATCAAGGACATTCCACTCCAAAAGAAGTGGTAAAGAAATCCTATTGACAATATCAATTGGCAAATTTAGAAGGAATTAAAAGTACAAAATAAGATGTGGAGATAAAATCCAAAACAAAGACAACAAAAAAGGTCAAGTTTATTCCAGGTAAATCATACTCATTTTCCTCAATTAGTATAGAATCCTCTTCAAGTAATAAAAGTGAAAGTGGTGAAGATGTTATCCCTTCCACTTTAATATTTCAAGAGCAGAATAATATAAAAATGAGGTTGGAGGAAACCCATAACAATTAGGGTTATTAGGGTAAAATAAGAAGGTAATTGCTACAGAAGAGCATGCTTGCACTTTAGGGTATCTAGAGAAATATAAAGAAGAGTGTGCTTTTGAGGTTATTCCTTGCACTTGAGATCCTTCAGAACAAGGTAAACTTAAAGATGATAAGTCTTACTAAGAGCAATGTGAGAATATTGAAGAGATTTATGAAGATGAATGTATTGCGAAGAATGATAAAAAAAAGAGGAAGACCCAAGAAGAAAAAACAAAGATAAAAAGAAACAAAAATGGATATTGATATGGAAAACAAAAGCAAATATCACAAGTGTTAACAATAAGTGGGGCTAAACCCACAAATAAAAAAAAATAAAAATGATATTAATATCTTGGAATATTAGGGGAATGAATAAGAACCCTAAAAAAGGTATTAAGAAAATGTGAGGTTGTTATAGACAAGATATTTTTGGATATAGAAGCTAGGTAGCAAGTATTTTAGCCATTTGTAGTGTTGAATTTTATCTTGACAAAATTTAAATTTTTGAAGGCATTTGATATAAAAGGAGTTTATTGTGGAAACTTCTCAGTTTCAGGAAGATGAAGAATATATTTTATAGAAAGACAAAGTTGGATATGCTTTAAGTAACTTGTTAGAAATGTAATGAGAGCAATGTAATGTTTTGTTTTCTTAATGGGAGTGCCCCCAATAGAAGCCACACATAGCTTATAAAAAAAAATTGATGCCCTTATAGGTGAGTCTACCATGGCTTCCAATGGAATTTTGGGATGACAATATTATTCTTAGGATAGCTAAAGCAGTTAGAAAAATAATTGCTTTTGATTCAGCTACTAAATCTCATACCAAAATGACAATGGTTTGGCTGAACCACTACCTAAATCTATTAGGCTTGTTTTAGATTACAGGGAATACAAACAAGAGATTCAATATGAAAATCCCATTCCCTTGTGTAACCTTTGCAAAAGGGTAGGGCATATCTGGAAAATATGCCCAAAAAATACTAAGGAGAAAGTTATGAATAATAGAACTATACAACCTTTGAGGGTTTGAAGGAAAAATAAAAGTAAGCTAGGAGAAGTTTTGGGGTAGAAAGAAATTAGTGAAAGTAGTAAGGGTCCATCTCAAAATAGCTTTGTGGTTCTTGCCACCCTTAATGGGGATGTCATTGTTGGAGAGGAAGAGCTTGTTCTAGAAACTCAACTTGGAGGTATTAATGAACTAATGATTGAGGCTTTTATTGAAAAGGAAAATAATTCTTCTTTGCATGTAGAAGAGAATATTGAGAAATATCCACACTCTCCAGCAAGGATGAAGGAAAAGAGCATAGAAATGAGAAATTTTGGAGAAACCACTCCTCAGCAGAATGTGACATTGATTGGCTATGAGAGAAAATAAGATAACAATATTAACATTATTTATAATAGGTTTGAGAATGAAGAATATGGAGGAAAATGGACTTCTACTAGTGATTCAACGTTGGAAAAGGAGGAAAATGTTATCTAGATTTTTTTTGCTAGAAGTAGAAGGAAAACCATGAAGGTTGATTTGGGAATTTTAGTTTCTATAGGAAGGCCTAATCTAAGGGAATCAAGAACCAGAGCCATTGCTAAGGATGTAGCTAATGGGAAACAAATAATTTTGTCTTTGGGAGGAGGAAAACTTCCTTAACTTGATACAAAATGAATTTTCTATCTTGGAATATTTGGGGTATGAATACCTCGGCTAAACATAGGGTTCTTAGAGAGTTAAGAAAGGAGAGGAGGGTTGATATTTTTTATTATAGGAGACTAAAGTGGATTATTCCAATTTTTAGAAGGTGAAGAATTCAATTTGGAAAACAAATCATGTGGAAATGGTTCCTACGATGCGTCTAGGGGTTTATGGACTTTATGGAATCTAGAGTGGTTGGAGGGACAATGTTTGCAGATTAATGACAAGTTTATTTCTATTTTTTTCACATGATTTTCAAACTAAATTTAATTATTTATTGCTAACAATGAGAAATTATAACTAGCAATCTGTTTAGACTATTATTGTTTTGTTCATTGCACTTTTCATCAAAAAATGTTGTATTGTTTAGAAAAATGTAGAATTTGATTTGTAAGAAGATAAGTTATTTTTTGTGCTAGGATTGATTCATTTGTTTTTCTTGGATTTCTAGGAGATGTAAAAGGGAATGTTCCCTTTCAAAACCCTATTATTTGCCAATAGCAAAAAAAAAATATTAATCAAAGTAAGAAAATAGCAATTACCTAAGAAACACTCAACAATCATAGGAGCATAAGTATCAGTGTGAATCAATTATGGATGCCAAGAAGCACACCATGCTTTGGCCATAAGAAAGGAAAAATGCATCCATAAAAAACACCTAAAGAAGGATCGATCAATTGAAGACACTAAACCATGCAAATACAACTCATCTATTATAAGGATCCAAATTTAATATGATTCAAACAATGATTCCAAAGTGCATTGGTAGAATACACCTTAAACACCATAGCAACAAAATATTTATTCTCATTAGAAGAAGAAGCATAAACTATTTTTTATTTGTGATATATCTCATCATAATACCCACCAAAACCTACAACTATCATCCATGTCCTTGACAACCCATTGACTTGGCCAAAATTTAACCTTCTTTTTGGTGTGAAATAGTTCCAACCCTTACAACATGAAGGACCTTCTCAAATTTGGCATCATGAATAATGATGTGACTATTAACTAAAATCTACAAGGCAAAATACTGACTATTAACAATAAACTCTTTGTTTTTTTTTTTTTTGAATTTACATGGTGGAATTGGTAGTCGCCACGAATCCGAGCAGGCTGTCCAGCCTTTTATGGCCGCCATAGTATTCTGCGTTGTCCACCCCGAAAGCTGCCACATAGATCTTCATGTAGTCCGCCCCTATAACCACCATGCCATAATCATTTTAAACCTTTTACGCCACTGAAAGCACTAGGAAAGGGACAAGCGTTCAGTCCGGCGAGGCCCGAGATTTGAACCTTGGACCTCCACCCCCTTATGGGGTTTGGATGAACCAATTGGTCTACACCTCGGACCTACAATAAAATCTTTGTTGTAATGGTGATTGTAATTAAATAAAAAATATGATGCTTAGTCATATGTCGAGTGGATATAGAATCAATTATCCACTCCTATGAAGAAGTAAATGTCTAATAAGTAAAATACACTATAATGTAGACATAATGAGTACTAGATATCCCACTATCCTAATGATTAATAATACTCTCATCGACGCCACTTTCTTTAATTCTACATCTGTATTCTAAAAGCAAGCTAGGAAATATTCTAGAGCGATGAATTTCCCTCTTGCAAAACTCATAGAACCCCCTCTAGTTCTTAAAGGATTTGAAATCATAACGTTTAGAATTACTATATTTTTATCATTAATTTTGGGCATTGTATTTCATGATCTTGTTCAATGGGAAGTACACTATAATTCCTCATAGCAAATTTAATATATATATATATATATATATATATATATATATATATATATATATATATATATATATATATAAGCAAAAAATGATCAGCATGAGCAATATATTCCTTGATAACCATAAAAAACATATATAGAAGAATATTGAGTGTTATGTAATGAGAAAAAAATATTGGAGAAAGAATCTCGATTAAATCTAGATATATCTAAGTTGTTCCAATAAAAGTAATAATATCTTGACAATTTTTCTTCAGAGCCTAATGGCCTCTTTTGCTTCTTTTTCTCATCCAGTTGTTCTTGTTTGTATTTCTTGATTTTCTCTTCAATCACCTTTTGCATCTCATGCCATATTTCCTTCTCTATGGCAAGTTCCAGATATTTACCCTTTTTAGCCTGACTTCTTGTCATGACTAGTACATCCTTCTCCATTGATTTGTATTCCATCATAGGAACTTCTATGTCAAGAAAATTGACATTCTACGAGTTACATGTACTCGCCTTCTTCGAGAAATTAGCCTCCTTGTGATTTCTCGAGTGCACCATCAAAACATGTGCGATACATTATTTCATTATCCATTTGTTTGAGGAGCAAGGAAATTCTTCACAAAATGCCCCCATTCTTGGTAATTGCAAAATTGTATAATTGTTCTGCCACTCACATCATACTACAACTGACTCTAACCTCCTTATCAATTACCCTAATATTGCCTACCTTCTTGATAGTTATTTCTATAACCACCACTAGTTGCACCTTGTCCATTCCTCTAAGTATTCAATTTTTCTTCTTCCTCCTACATTGTCAAAGTTTGGTGCCTCACTTCCTTCATATTAAATGGATAATCGATGACCAAATATACCAACACATCATATATCTTAGGACAATTTACATTGGTGTGTCATTCAGACTTACAATATATAGACCATTTGTATTTTCAGTATTTCTTGACTTTACCCTTGACTTCTTTCATCATCTTGTCAAATTCCCTTCTAAAAAATTGGATAGAATTCTATACCTTATCATCGGTATGGCTATTTGAATGTTCATTCTTAGGATGGCCTGTAATTTTGGCTACTGTCTGCTTTACCTCAATCTCAAAATTATTTTCCTTTTCCAATTCTTCTGCATATGTTGAGGATGGTACTACCTTCATCTTCTTCCCATATTTAGGTAATAGTCCATCAATAAATCATTTTTTTACCATAACATCAACCAATTGCATCTGCATCTTATCAATAAGAAGCTTCAATATTCTATGATATGTTTTAACATCTTCCTCTTTCTTTTGCTTTGTGGCATATAATACTTGTGTCATCCCTCAAAGGTTGAATTTCATTTATGAATTCTTCTATCATAGTATCCTATTCATGAAAGGCTTGTCTACTTAAGGATCTAAATAAATATACCTTGCAATAATATCAACTAAAGAAGCAAGTTGAGGACCTCAAATCCCAACTTTTCAAGGCCAATAAGAACACAAAATAGATGGAGGATTTTTATGAACAACTCTTGCAAGGGCAAAGCCATATTGTGCAACTATAGGAATACCTATAGGTAAAATATTAGATTATTATGAAATTGATAGCTTTGGGACCTACAAGAAGACTCATTATTTACAGTGGGTCAAGTTTCTTTTGGATAAAATTAGGATAGAAGTGAATAATGTATACGAATAATTCTAATTCATAGCCTATGCAGAGCACAACTTGAACAAAGTGATAGAATCCATTGAACAAGTGGAAGAATGGTTGTATACCATGGGAGAATACCAAGTATTTTTAAGCTTCTATTCTCTATGTCGATTTCATAGGAATAATAACTAGGATGGACCAACAAGATATTGGTCAAGAAATTGAAGAAGATCATAGATGCCTAGAAAGATTTTCAAGCTTGCAATAACACTTTGACATCCCTAAAAACCCTAGTACAAGAGATGATCAAAGAATTTCAAGTGATAGTTATTATCATATTGCTTGACATATTTGACCCTTAGATGAATATATTGAATGACAATATTGTTGACACCATGTTTGAGATAGAAAATGATTAGTCTGATTAAGGGGATGTAGTTGAAGTATATAAGAAGTTAGAGCACATATATGCCAAAATACAAAAACTAAGAGGAATATAGGATGAATTAATATATAATCCATTTGAATACCTTATGGGTCAAGAAAAATATCTTAACCTTAATTTAACTACCAGTGATGAGGAATAGCAAAAACTAGTGGGACTGTTGCCATAAAAGATAAGGAGAATCTAGTTTTGATAATTTTGTAGCAAATATTATGATTTTATAAACTCTATACCCAATGATAAAGGAAGGGTATAGGATATATTTCCAATTTATCTTGGCACCCCATGAAGTCATCATAGATTTAGTCACTTGATACTACCTTGGGAAATATAATTTGGAAGGACAAAATATAGTGAAATCAAGCAACCAATACCTTCCAAAACCATCCAAAATTTGGCTAAGTCCAACTCAAATATCAATTTTGTAAGGACCAATTTGATTTTCAAATGGCCCAATTGGTTCAAGAGTGATTCACTTGCAAAGTGGCTTGAGCGGGTCTAGGGAGCAAACCGCTCAAGGTTAATAAGCAATTTGCTCACTTACTAGAGTGAATTGCTTGCCAGCAAGTGGAGGGATAAAAGTAAAGATATGGATCTCAAGGAAATTTTTTTGAGACCAATATTTTAACATGTAGTAGTGAGCCAACTTATTTTTAAATCCTTCTAAGCATGCCTAAGGTATATTTAGAGATATGTAACATTGAACATACCTCATTTTATTAGAGATGCCCTTAAATATTTTCTTTTACTAGGAGTAATTATTTCTTGCCCTAGGTAACTCAAGGATAAAATCCTACTATTAATAGGATCCATGAGATCCATTGTAAACATTTTTTGACCATGAGAATTTATAGCTACACTCTATGTGCTTTGATCTTATGAGATTGTTGAAAAATTGGTATGTCCTTAGGCATTCCAATAGTGGCACTTCCTTCTAGGTTTGCTAAGTGCATGGCAGTTGTGACATAGCCCTTTTCCAATCTTGACATTCACTTAGCAATTTCCTACTTAATAAATGGTATAACATTGATGTTATTCAAGTTCTCATGTGTTGATTGACTACTTACACTTTCTTACTATGACTTAACACTATATTACATTTAAAAAACTTGTACCCTTAATTTTTTATGCATGTTTATTTTTTGCACTTTACGTTTTATGCAACTATTGTAGGTTAGCATAGAAGTATTTTTGCAAGGAGAGTGGAGAGTTAGCCTCAATCCAAAGGCTGGGAGGAATCCATTTTTTTTTAGACTAACATGGGAGCACATCCTTAAATTAGAAGTTAGGTCAATTCGCCACTTCAAATAGACTCTTTAAATGATATTTATTTCTTGCCACTCATCATTTTTCATGAGAATCTTATAATTTTTTAAATGTATAATATAAATCTAAAACAATAAATTTCAAGGTGAGAGACACTCTCCTTGCTCGCACTCATTCCCTTCCCATAGATGTTCTCATGTTTTATGAAAACTAATATTATTTAATATCTTAATAAATAATATTAAATCAAACTAAATTATTTTTCTAATTAATAATTTAAATAAAACTAAAAATATATAATTATATTATTTATATAATGTAAACAATAAATAATAAAAAAATAAAAGACAATAGTTTAAATAAATTGCTTTATAAAATTTTTAAAATATTTGGAGCAAGAAAAGGTGAGGCTCGCTCCTTACTTGTACTTGCTTCCTATTCACACTCTCTCCTTGCTCTTCCCCAAAAATATAAAACAAGAAAAGGAAAGCATTTGGCTTGCACTTGCTCTAAAATATCAAGAGTAAAAAAAAACTATATTATTTAACACATTGTTAATTTTTAAGAAATTTAGTGTATGTGTGTGTAGGAAATTAAAGACATGCATAGTTTAACTATTTATATAAGATAAAGAAGAGTAAAAATAAAAATAAAATAGAAGTACTACACAATATATTCCTTATCTATATATGAGTTAAGTAATAGATTATTCAACATTTATATATTTGTCATTATTTAGTGGATTATATGTGTTAAAATAATTAGTAATCGGAATCACAAAGATATACCTAGAATTGTATCAATTTGAACAATCATTCAAATTTGAAAAAGAAAAAAAAAATTTATTAGTTTTTAATGAGTTATATATGGATTCTATTGGGACCACATCCATCAAAACAAAAAAATATTACTGTTGTTATTATGTCAATTAGACTATATCAACTTTTCATTCTATCAATTTTTTTTTTTCATTTTTCAAACATTAATTTTTATCTATTTAATTTTGATATCATTTTTAGTAAGCTAAAATAATTTCCTTGCCTTTTTGCCATTTAATATTTGATATTTTAAAATATAAATATCAATTGTATGATTAGTTAAGTTATTTTCCATCTATTTCCTTCTCTGTAGATTCATTGGCATTTCAACATAGGTGTCTCCATCAATAATTAATGGACATCTCAAATAATGCTATTGTTGATGCAATTTCTACATCCTTTTTTGATATCATTAATAAAAATAATATATTTAAATCTTCCTTAATTGAAGTATGTCTCCATCATTTTTCCATGGCCATATTGATCCCTATAGAAGTTCCCTAGTATAGTTGATTATTGAAGTATTCCTTGGTAGATAAGGATAATGCTTTCTTGATTATCTCCAAAAACACCACCTTTTTTTTTTTGGTAAAATTAAGGGAAGAGGGTTTTGAAAGGGCCCCAAAACCTTTTACAACCACCTTTTACCATGTATAGATGTATATCATTTGCATTAAATGGATTGTTGCATATCATCCTTACATGTACATCTTCAAATCCTTTAACCAATCAACTAACATATTTTTCAATACCTTAGACTTCCTATGATGAGCGCCATGGATGCAAACAATATTAAAGAGATAAAACAATACAATTCCAATTTTGGGTATGATTTTGAGTTTTATCTTTGACAATTCTATTACTCTTTCAAGACAAATTCAAACAAACAATGGCAACACCAATGATACATAATATGCTTAATGTTTTAATTTTGAATCAATTATCCAATATTTCATCAATTCTTCTAATGTCAATGCAACAATCCAAACATATATATTTCTAAGTCAATTATAAAATATGAAAGTAAAGACACAATGAAGAAATAGATGATCCTAAACTTGTACCTCCTCCTAACACAAGATACACCTAAAATATCAATAATATCCTCTTCTTTGTAAATTATCAATTAAAATATGTTTCTTTTGGATTTCTATCTAAAGGAATGTGTAGGCCTTAGGAAGGGCCTCAAGTTACCAAACATACTTCCAAGGAAAATCCTTAGAAGTAGAAAATTATGATTATTCTAAAGCCTTATACTCTAACTTTACAAAGTATCTACCATCTTTTGGTAGATTCCAAACCAATTCATCCTTTCACAAAAATGGATAAATAAAATTCTTATTTAAAGTTCTCTCCATCATCCAAATCACTAATAGGAATCCAAGATCTAAAATTGTTGCTCACATCAAAATAATTTTCTACTTGTGAAGATTTACAACACAAATAGACCTTAGTAAATGGTTGTAATTTTGGATTGGAAATAAGAGGATAAAGATTCAATCAAGCATAACAAAAAAAAATAGTGAAACCTCTGCATTTACTAATCACATAATAGTTTTTGATTGATTGCAAACTCTTTGTATAAAGTTCCATATTGTCAAATGCCTAGATATATTTTGATTTCAAAAAATAATTTATTGCATCAATACAATATATATAATTTTTGAAGTAAAAGTTTGACTAGAATTTCATGATCTTTGAATAATCTCCATCCATTTTTTTCCCTTAATGCCAAAATCATAAATCTATAATTTCACAAACATGTCTCTCTAATATTATTTCCTCTACAAACATTATCATATATGTAAAGAGGAAACCTAAATATCTTACAAAATCCTTTCCAAAGAAAATATTTGACTTATGATAGAATAATATGCTTGTTATGATCTTGAAAGTGAATCCATGTATGTAGGGATATATTACAATGTAGTCTTTATGATTTGAAGTTTTCTAGCCATGATCAATAACTTATCTTTTCAATCAGGCAAATAAGGTTCCATTCTATCAAAATTGGGTTCCAAATATCCTTCTACTTTATTTTATTATATAATGGAATGCCTAGATATATTGATGGTAATTTCCCAACTTTTAACATCATATTATCTATAATAATCTATGTAAATCAAGGGTAGCATTGATATAAATATCTTAGATTTTATTGTATTGACCAACTAGCCAACAAATATTTCATAGCATGATAACTAAATATAGGAACCTCAAATATAAGTGTCATTAAGAGGACTATTTGTACTAATATTAATAGCTTTGATTTTGGCTTTCATTTTTTCCTTTGAGAAATACCTTATCAAAGACTCACTAAGAATAATGAAAATACAAGGAGATAATGGTTACCTTGGCAAAGATTACAAGTTGAATAAATGTATTCAATGTTGAATCCATTGGTCAATGTAGAATATTTGGAAGTGCTATAATAACATCTAACCCTTTTGCAAAACCATTGATCAAAACCAAAATTTCTAAAAATATCACATAGAATTCTCCAACAAATCCTATCATATGATTTATTACATGAATTTTCATGGACTAAAGAGAATATATGGCCTCTTATGCAATGCTTATACCATTAAGGATTTACTTTGCACAAATACAAAAACCTTATTGCTTTGAAAAAATAGCATATAGAATGTTTTTAAATCCATTTTCCATAATTTTTGAAGGTATCTTATAAATCACATTAAAAAGAATCATGGGGCAAAAAATATAAAAGTATTTTGCCTTACCTTTCTTGGAAATCAATACAATAAATATTATTATTAATTTTAGTTATTATAGTCTTCTATTTCATGGCCATTTTAACCACAAATAACATCTCATTCTTCAATATATCCTAAAATTTCTAAAAAAAATTTACAAGAAAACTATTGGGACTAGGTGCTTTGCTAGGGTGTAAGGAGAAAATTGCCTTATGTAGCTCCTCCATCGATATCTTTCTCATTAGGATTTTGATTTATATTTAGGTGACAAGTGTACAATACTTTGCAAAAGATTACCTAATATTTCTTATCTTACGAAAATTTTGATAGAATGTATTCAAAACAATTAATTATCTCCTTCTTGATCTCTTCTCTTTCTTCAATAATTATTCTAATTTCAATTGAAATATTTTTGATATAGCAAAAGGAGATTTTTATTTTTTGTAGCATAAAAAGTTTGGTATTTCTATAACATTTTTTTTGGTATGGTATTAATAAAGGGGGATTTTGAAAGGAACCCCAAAAACCTTATTTACAAAATATGGAGCACTAGGCATCCAAGGATGAATCTAGAGGTTCCCCACAACACCAAAAGGTCTCACAACCCAATAAAAATACCCAAAAATCTAACAACCAAATCAAAGAAGAAAAAACAAGCATTAACTCCCTAAGATAAAACCAAAAAACTAACATTTGAAAATACAAGAAAAGGAACACCACCAAAGGGAAAAAAACAACACAAGTAGGGCAAGGGAACCCACCAAGGATTAGATCTTGGGGGATTATCTCCCTCAATACCCAAAACCAACTTTGAAATGCCAAGGCTATTCAGAGATCGTTGGATCATCGCCTAGGTTTCTTCAACATAGGCAATAGTGGCCTTTAGGGTTCCCACCATTACCTTATTGTTTTCTTCCAAAGTTTTTAGGGCTAAATTTGGAAGGATATTCGATCAATCCATAGAAGGCTCACCTAAACCACCAGGTGGATCCACACAGGATTTGCTCTTCTTCATCATAGGGGTTAGTTCATCTGAATCTAACATCGTCACTAAAGTCAGGGGCATCTCGACATTGACAATATTTTTAGAGAGGCACTTGGACCACCTTATTTTCCCTCCTCTAATACCTTTAGAAGAAACCAAAACTCCCATAGGAGTATTCAAACACTTTACCTAGATTTATAGAGATAATGGGACTTAGTAAATCATCCGACATCCTTGAATTGCTAGAATTGGAGTTGATGGGGTGGGTGGATCTTAGAGAAAATATGTTAACCGAGGTCTCCTTCTGAGTCTCCACCTGATTCAGAGTCATATTTCAAGATATACCTTTGGCTCAAACAATATACTCAAAAATTAACAGAGCCAACCCTTGTGGATTGGGTTAGATCATTTCCCATGCTTCACATCCAACATAGATTTCTCCATGGAATGAAATAGGAAAAAAGGGACGTTCATCAAACTATGTCGATGCAATTGATTCAAAAATATTGCATGATAGCTTCGAAGGACATTCCTATTTGAATCTATAGTAAAGTAGTCTATAATAATTGCAACTACCTTACTCCATGGGGTCTTTAGCACCTTCACCTAGTACCCATTTTGGATCTTTGGAAGAAATTTATTTCCATACAAAAAGTAACCCAATTATCTAATGAGGGAGTGATTATCCCTATTGTGAAAATAAATGTCTAGGGGAAAACCCGTCACCTCAAAAATAAGCTCCATGAAAATTTCAAATTCTAAACCTTTGACCTTTACCATCTCCTTTTTCCATGAATGCACCATCTACTTCAAGACATATTTGTTATACCCATGGGAATTTAAAAATGCAGTCCAAGAGGTCCCTTTTGCATAGAATATTTCTAACATCATCCCCAACATCAATCTTGGTTGAATCCAAAACCATACCCTTCATTTTATCGATCAAAATCCACCAACTGTTTTGAATCAGCAACAAAGAGCCCTTATCACCCAACACCTTGTTCTAGAATGTCATCGCCCATGAAATTAAAATAGTTGCTCGACCATTGGAGCACTCTTCCTAGGAAAATGAAAAGCTCTTATAGTTTGAAAAGTGGTGCAAATTTGGAATCTCATAGCTAAAAATGAGATTGGAGGAAAAGAATGATCCACCAATACCAAACATATGAAGGAGAGGACTCAACTTCTAAATTCTAAAAACACCTATACCTAGAGCATTTTGGAAGGGCTAGCTATGAATTTGTATTGGATAGCGAGGCTAAAAAAGTTGATAAATATAAATATAATTCCAAAAATTAGCTTTCTAATGGAAATTTTTACCAAAACGATGCTTCAAACTAGATAGATGAGAAACAACAAACCATATCAGCAGAGAAAAATTGGAAAACAACACTTTCCATCTATCAAGGAAAAGAAACCACTCCATATAATGATTAAAAAACACTTTCTATAATGTTTTTTAAGTCATCTCTTCCTAGATTTTTGGGCTTGGTATGAATATTCCTTTTGTGATATGCTATGATAATCAAGAAGTAAATATTTTTCTTGCACATAAACATATTTATCTATTCCATTATTTTCACTCTTTTTATAAATCATCGATATTATATTTAATTTTATATTTTATTTTAAACATGTTATCCATATATATAATATTCTAGATCTTCATTTACCCCTGTATATATTTCATCTTTTGAACAAACATGTACATGTTCCTTCAATCTTTGGTTCATCCCACTACAAAATAACCATTTGGAAGAATTTAAGGCCTTGGAGTAATCTAAATTAAAAATATAATTATTTAGATGATTATTATTGAGTAGATAACATATCAAAATAGTTGGTTTAAGATGCAATCCTGCTTGCCACAACATATCTAAAGATATTTTATACTTTATTTGTATCCAATAAATGCATATCATAAATAGTCTAGCATTTATGTTGTACAATGACTATACTTGGAGAATGTACATTTATGACTCTTATTATATTATCTTTTTCTTTATTTAAAAAGAAAAACAATGATGTGGAAATCAAAGTGAAGCTAGATTATTCATTATGTACAATGCTTAAATTGTACAAAATATGAAATCAAAGAAGTTATAGGGATCACAACCAACTGCAACAATATACTATGCATGACAACCACCTGTAAAAACATGGATGTAAAAAAAATAGTGTCATGCTAGAGACAAGAACAACCTCAACAACATAACCAATGCATCCTAACTACTAACAAGCCAAATCCTAATGTGGGCATACTATACCTCACATGAATACAAGGAAAAAAATATCTTAGGCTTAAGGATAAGCCTAAGGTACAATGATAAGAAATATCTTAGGCTTAAGGATAAGCCTAAGGTACAATGATATCCTCATCACTCCTCCCAACCATAGAAGCATTGGAACCCAATGCTCTCAACAAATCTGGAAAGTCACGATCCATTTGTAGAAGCTGATCGTGATAGGTAAAAAGCTACGAGGTGGAAAACCCTTGCCATGTGTGAGGAGTCTTCGTATCAATTTTTTTTTTGTATCAAGCGAAAGCTAGAAGTCAAGTACCATATCTACTAGGTAGTTGATGAGAGTCTTAGTCTCAAAAGTAGAATCTTGAGAAGGAGGAGGAAGTCTACAAGTAGTGAGGGTAGTGGTGGCGGAAAAGGAGGTGGCCTCTCTAGGTCATTGACCTTATTGATCATCGATACATCCCATTCAGGTATGGAAAATACACCATGAAAAGAGGTGCTAGAAAACATGGCATTTTTGTGATGGCCAGGGAAAAGAGTGATCCAAACTGAGAAGATATGAGGGTATAAAAAAGGTCTTGCAAATCAGATGATTACAAAGTTAGGGTGCAAAGATATTGAATCAACCAGTCGTGGTAGAGCAAATTGGATGGGAGGCTCCAATGCGAGTTTTGCCTCTTCTTCTTCAAAATCTTATGTTAGGGCAACAATAGTAAGAATTTATTTATCTTTTATTGCATTAATAGGGATTTCTTCAAATAGTTTTACACTTTCATCATTAATAACAATATAGTCCAAAGGAAGGGTCATGGGCTCCATGCCCATAGATCTTGGTTCGATTCTAGGTACTGCTTTAGGAATTTCTTTGGTAATTTCTTCTTTGATATTAGTAGCATCGTCTAATGGAAATATGATGGGATTTTCACCCATAGATCCTTGTTCAATTCCATTTGCTGCTTCAAAAATTTTCTTTAGTGATTTCTTTCATTTCAATAGGAATAATTTTTGCTTCAGTAGATGCTTGTTCTTTTGCTGCCATTTCTTCTACTAGTTGGGCATCTCGAATATGCTAGATATTAACAATAATATTTTTGAGTTATTGATCCATATCATCAAAAGATAGCATGGTGCCCTACCTAGATCAGTAATGTCTAGGCAGCTATTAGGAATAAATTTGAGGGTTTCCTAATGCACAATTGCATAGAATACAAAATTTTACCTTCCAATTACAAAAGGGTAAAATTTAGTGCTTTCAAAGTTACACAATTTGTGTAACTACAAAAAATAATTTACCATTCAAGTGTGAAATGGTAAAAAAATTAGCACTAAAGTAAAATATATCCTTTAAAAATTAAAGGGTAAAATTTGAAAAAATTAAATTTGAATTTTAAATTCATACTCCAATAGTCTATTTTGGTGGCAAAAATCCTAGTGGTAAAAGAATTGAATTTGTTAGGGATCAACCTTAAAGTCAATGGTAAAAATGTGTCCAACTTAGTGATCGTCTACACCAAACGTTTGTAATTCAACTATGCAGTTTACCAACTATCTATCAAAATCAACAAAGTTATGCATCAGTCCACTGCCAAGTATTCACCATGTGGTAGAAGGTTGTCTACACCAATAATCAATGCTACTAGGCAACCTTGCATGGAGTACCCTTAACCATTGGATAATGATTGATTAGAAGGAGGAGTATTCTCCCTTATAAGGTATTGTATGCATATCCCCATGGAAGATATGGGATAAAAACCCTAGAGGAAAACTAAAACATGCTCGTGAGGACCCTGTTTGCACCCAAAAATACCACATGAATTTCACCACATGTTAGAGATGGGTTGGAGGGGTGAGATTCTTCCATTATATTTGGAAATGCCACATGGCATGTGTCGATTGGAGGGGAATTTTTAGGGTAGAATATTTGCACATATTGGTTGATTTTTAAACCTTGGGAAATAGTTTGATTTTTTTACCTACATCTTTTGTTGCATACATGCTCCTCTTGATGGACGAAGGTCATGATCGAGTGATCACTTGTGTGATGGTTGGATAGCACAATATAGTGGTAAGATGGAGGAGCTCCCTAGTTATTCTATGGTAGGTGTGAGAAGGAGGGGCATCTGCTAATTAGATGCGAAGGTCAGTCGGGTAGGGTGTTGATTGACAAGACCACCGATTGGTCAAGGAATGGGGGATGGAAAGTGGAAATGGGGGGGAAGAGGGACAATCAGATAAGCAAATAGATCAAGCCAAGAACCCTTTAGAACCTTAGAAACAATGAACTGATTGTCCTATATTTTTCCACCATCATCGTATACACCCTTAGATTGGTTGCAACACCTCTAGGATATCTTTCCTAATATTCTTTTCTTAAATGACAAAGCTTGATCTTCAAAAATTTCTTGCCTTCCTCAAGGTAAGTCCAATTCTCTGCAATGTCACAGGACCTAAGCTGCCCTCTAATTATTCTTTAAGGGGTACTTGGTGCAAGGGTAATTTAAAACCCTCTAACACCTTTTGAGCTTCACAAAAGGTTGCTATGAATTGACCTAAACCAATCTAATACAACACCTAGTCACAAAACGTGTGCTCTAGTTGGTAGTGACCCAACAAACAAATCTGGCAACCTTACCACATCTTCTTGCTAAATATCCTATAGCTCTAATACTAGTGATGTGAAAATCAAAGTGAAACTAGATTATTCATTATGCAGATTGCTTAAATAGTACAAAAAAAGGAATCAAAGGATTTATAGGGGTTACAACCAACTGCAACAATATGCTATATAGGGATAACCACTTGTAACAACATAAATACAAACAAAATAGTATCATGCTAGAGATAAGAACAACCTCAATAGCATAACCAATTCATCCTAACTGATAACAAGCCAAATCTTAATGTGGGAATACTATACCTCATGTGAATACAAGGCAAGAAATATCTTAGGCTTAAGGATAAGCCTAAGGTACAATGATATCCTCATCAAACAACCCAATTACTCATTTTTCTAGAAACACCCACCAATCCCATTTTTTATTATCCTATACCATTGCAATACCTCATGAAAATACCCATATTCCATTTTTTTTAAGATGATTTGTTTACATTCCTCACTACCTAATTTTATTTCCTATATTAAAATAGAGTGTAAAACTATAATAATCTACTAATTTCTTGATAATTATTTTTGGGGGGCTATTCATACCTTGAATAGTCCAAGATACCAACTTCATCATTAGTTTTTATTTTTATTTATTGCTTAGTCCTACTTGTTATTACTAAAGATATATTTTATGTTTCCCAAATAAATATCCCTCTAAGTTTCCTTTTCTACTTGTTTATGCTTTGAGTGTCTTACTCTCATTTTTTCATTCCCACCAATGCTTTCATCCTTACTAATATATTCAATTTTTTTGTATTGTTCACAATTTAACTTATAGATTTATACTTCCTTGGATAACCTCAAGTGTAATGCACAACCTTAGAATACCTTCTTTTTATAATGCCTTAGAAACCCTAAATTTTAATGGTAACCTTTAAAGTACTTAATTTATCATGTTGCCTTTAAAACCCTAAAGTGCAATGCATATATTTTTATATTGTTTCCTCTACTATACTTTCTTTAAAAATATTAAGTGCAAGGAAAATTTGTAGACTACTTTTATCTTTATTACAAGAATTTGATTTTCTACAATTTGAGGAGATTTGAGATGGTGTACTTAGATCAAAATTTTCCTCTTTAGCTTCCTCCCTTCAAAATATCTTTCCATTATTTTTTTGCAGCTTTAGTTCTTTCTATATTTGTACTTGCACACTAAAATTCCTTATCTTTTGAATCCTTCTTAGTTTATTCAAATGTTTGCTCTAAATGGACTTGATGGTCTTCGTTATCTGATGAGATGGAGGAGTGTTCTTTTGAAATTTTTTGGAACAAAAAATCCTTAATCTAAGTATTTTCTACTACAATATGATCCCTTTACTTTATATTTGAGTTTGTACCATGACAAAAACTTTTTCTCTTTCTTGATCCTTTCTATTTTGTAAATCCTTGCAATGTATCTCATTTCATAACATTTGAGACATCAAAATGTAATATTTCTATAATTGACTTGTTGATTCCTTTCTTTTGATTTAGATATAATCTTGGTAGGTTTTAGCAAGGGTTTAGAATATCCATAACAACTAATGAGCACCAAAATGCTCATTTTTATGCATGTTTCAATAGGTATTGGATGACATATTTAACATAAAAAATGCGTTTTGTGTAATTAAAACATATATTTAATAGAAAATGAAGTATTATGCTTGAATGGTGTTTTTAGTGGAAAATGTGTGTAGATGCAGGTTTTTATCACTTTTTTTACACTTTTTAGTCAAGGTCCCACATGGACCTCGCAATGCGCAAAAGAATATAATGTTTTTGAAGTATGAAGATGTTTTAAAAGAGACTATGGTGAATGATGGAGGCACCTATATTTTGCTAAGGGTAGGGTAACTACTTCCCATAAGAAAGTAGGTTCCTATGTCCCAACGTAGGTAGGCACCTATATCATGATGCAGGCGGTTGCCTATATCTTTATACAACCTGATGCCTATATCTCGGTGTAGGCAGGCACCTATATCCCAACCACAGATATGTGCTTACATCCAGTGGGAACATAGCACCTATATTCTACGTGTTGATCAATTGACCAAAAGATCACACGATTTTTAGAAATAAGTTGTTATGCAAAACATGGGAGCATCACTCTTATCTTTCATGATAAATTTTAGATGTGATCACTATTTTAAAAGATGAAAATTATAGCTATGCATGCACCAGACATAGCGATTCGTGACTTATTATTAATTTAGATATTTGTGAATACGCTATTTTTTTAACAGGAGTCGACCGTGTTTTGTATAAGAATGTATGCCAATCCTGAAAACAAATATGTGAATTTTTAATATTTTGTACTGCATACATTATCAATAAAAGAGTTCAAGTGTTCTTATTCCATTGGACTAAAAAGTAATTTTATGTAATCAATCCGAGCTGACTACTTGTGGGAGCTTGGGCCCACTCCAAGTAGTAATCCTCCCCTATTTTATTTGTTGTAGTTTAATTATTTCCTACTTTATATCTTGCTTTATTAATTTGTGTTGTATGTTTATTTCTAGCACTTAATTTTCTAGTTGTGTGTTTATTTCTAGCATTTTACTTTCAGTTGTGTGCAATTTATTTACTTTCTATAGTTTCTTTTAGTTGTGTGTTTATCTTTCAATTATTTTAAATTTGTAGTTTATTTATTTTTATGCAATTATTTTTCTACACTTAATTTTAAATGGTTTGGCTAAAACTGAAACTACACGAACAACATTCCCCCACCAAACCAATTGATATATATGAATGCATCTCCCACACTACAAGTATATACTATGCATAGGTACTCGTAAGTTTATGGACTCTCAGATTGATAATTAAATGGACAAAAATTAACCGTTTCAGAGAATATCATTTTTTGCTCACCATTTTGGTACTATTGTCAGTAAGTACCAATTGTAGCATTTAGGATATGTAGGTTAGTTAACCTAAAAATAACTATTGAGACTATCTTACCCGTAGATCCCTTACTTGAGAATAAATGAGTATACCAAGGCCAAGAGGACCTAACAAATGTTTTATTAAAAGAATAGAAGTCACCTTGAAATTACCATAAATACCTTTAGAAGAGTCTGAAACACTTCTTGAAGTTGGACCGTCGTCTCCACTTAACACACCTTGGCATATTTATCCAATTTTTGGTCAAAATTTATTTAAATACTCAAGGTGGAAAACATTAGAAGGAGGGTTTTCCTTAGATTTTGATTTAGGATTATTGCTTGAGGACACATAAAAATAAGTGTGACGCTCTGTTAGAAGTTACACAAGCAATTGGATTAAAACCTATATCATCTGAAACCATGGCTGAAAACAAAGAGGCTTCCACCAGTTTTGAATTTCCAATTGAAGAATCTCGACGAGACACTAAAATGAAACATATATCTCCTACACACCTTCCTATCTTTAGAGGGCTACCAACATAAGATCCTGATCTGTTTCTCTTTAAATTTGATGTTCTATGCAGATCAGTCGATTACAAAGTAGATGCCAAAAAATTAAATCTTTTTCCCTCCACATTAGATGATTTAGCACTATGCTGGTTAATCAGTTTAGGGAATAAACAAATAACCACCTGGGAAGATGAAATAGAGTTGCATTAAATAGAAACACATACAATCCACATAAAGTAGAGCCAATGCAAATGAGCCAAAGATTTCCTTGTATTACTGTTATGAGAATAGAGCTTATAGAGACTAACTGATTAAAAATTTGAAGATTCCCCCCTTTTGACCATGTTTTCCCTTTTCCCATCTAGAACCATCTATTTCAAATTAAAATTTTGGAGGTAAACTTACCGAGGTCATAACTCATCGCTCGTTGCTCAAAATGATTATTGGTGCATGTTTTCAGAGAGCTCGTGAAGGGGTTTACTTTCTAATATTATGTGTACACAAATACTACCATATTTCAGCCCTTAAAAAGACCTCTAAGGCATTCAAAATTGGCCTCCAAGTTTTACTAGCAGGATTTTTTACTAGTTTTGGTAGGGCTTTCACTAGGATTTTCAGTAGTTTTGGCATATCTCCCAAACCGCTCAGGATATTGGGACGATTCTTTCATCATTAGGTCTATTTTTCCATCCCCTAACAACTAAACACACTTAGAACATAAAAAGCAAAATATTACAAATTTTGGATGATGCAAGATCACTCTTACACCACTGGATGCTCCTACATCAGAAGACATGAAGAAAATATTTTTAGAACAAAACCAAGATTTTTGGTAGGGCAAGAGATGCTCATGAGGAAGTCCTAGATATATCACAAAGGGAGGAAGAGTCATTAGAGGATTACTGGGAAATATTCAATTTTAATATTCAATGCTCACACCACGTAAAATAAGGAGAAAAATCCTTCAAAAATATATTTGTAAGGGGCCTTATGAATTAATCATTAGAAGCCTTAAAATTGAGAGTGGGAGGTGATATTTACCAATCCCAGTTGAAATATATCCAATAATTATGTCAGAATTACTCTAGGAGAAAATGTAAACCCATCACTCGAGGGACTAAAACAACAACCTTGATAACAAAAGTAGAAATAGACACTTTGCTGGAAGACATGAAGAGTGATATTTTATCATCTCTTGCGATCTAATTAGATACATTATAGCTTCAGAAAAAGTAGGACACTAAAGCAACATTAGCTATTTTTTGCCCAAGATGTAGGAAAAAGCACCTAATAAATGAATGTCCATAATACAAAGTTTGAGTTTGTGCAATTTGTCAATTTGACCATAAAATGAAGTTCTGCCCAAAATTAGCAAACATGAAAGAGGAACTAGAAGTAGCTAAAACATATATTATGGGTAATATGAGGAATTGGCAATAGTATCTTATGGGAGGTAGAATTCTAGGAGTAGCACCACCATACGGTGGGTCTAACTTTATGAATCAGGGACAAGCCCAAACACCCAATATGGGATGGTGGGATCAACCACCTTGGATGAACACCACCCATGGTCCTACTCCCTATACACCATACCCATGGATGCCATACCAACAATCTGGCACATAGTGGAGGAATTTTAATACGTGGACTTCACCTCCATAGACAACCACACAATCCCCACTACAACCTAGTTTTCTAGCACCACCTACTTCTAGGCCACAATAGCTACCAACACAACTAACCTAAAATCTGAATAACAAGACAATCAACCCGTATATCAAGTAGACACGGGGATGTATCCTATGTATCATATTAGTGTAGAGCATATAGATTGTAATCCAATACAACTTAGATTAGGTAGAGAAGTAGAAGTAGATCCAACACCTCTAGTAATGGAGGAGGAAGAAGTAGAAGAAGAAATAGAACATACATATTCGATAGAGGAGGTAGAAGAAAATCCAACTATTGAATAGGTAACAAATGAAAGGGCTCCATATTTTCCCAAAAGGTTACATGAAACTAGGAAAATGATGCAACCAAAATTTGACATAATAGAAGGGTTGAAAAACCTTTATCACGATTTACCTCTATTAGGCTATAAGATATGTACCTATTTATACGAAAGCCATCAAATAATTGTGTCTCAAGAGATCAAGTCAAAGATAATAACCAAAAGTAGTACATGTGGTAGATCAATTAGTTGACTTGATGTTAGGAAACACCTACCACCCAAATATTATGATCCAAGGATCCTGGTCTTAACCATTAGAATTTTAGGTTTAATGATTCCTAATACTTTGGTAGACCTAAGTGCAAATATAAATGTAATACCTAAGGAAACTATGCATAAATTATAGTTAATAGACACAAGGCCAACTAAAACAAAATTATAATTGGTAGATCGATCTACAGTACTCCCGAAGGGAATGCTGGAAGACGTAATCATAATTGTAGATGCATGGGAACACCCAGTAAACTTCCTAGTTCTAAAATTAAAATTAGGATTGGGTGGTTATCCACTCATTTTGGGATGTCCTTGGTTGGCAACAATTGATGCTTATATTAGTTGTAGGACTGGTCAAATGTCTATATCAGATGGATAAAATATTAAAAATCTAGTCATTTATCCTCTTGCATAGTCCATCGATGAATTGAAAGAGCCTAAATTTTAAGATATAGATGATGATACCTTGCCTATGTTACAACAAATGATGGTTCTAGATGAAGTGGAAGATGAAATAGATGAAGATATAATCATAATGAATTTTCTACAAGGTTAATCTTCACAACCTCCCATGAATTCCCCACTTGTTGATAGAAGGGAACACCAAGTGAAACAAATTGAGATAGAACCTGGAAGACTATTAAATATTGATAGTGCATTGACAACTGTTCAAGAGGAAAGGCTGAAAGACATTAAAAACCCATAAAAATGCTTTTGCCTAGGACTATAAAGACATGAGGGGAATTGCACCTAAAGTTTGGATGCATAGAATTTACCTAGAAGATGATGCAAGACCAGTAAGGCAATCTCAGAGGTGTATGAATCTAGCCATGAAAGATATAGTAAAGGATAAATTGCAAAAAAAATTGTGTTGGATTCATCTATCCCATTTTTTTCAGTTAGTGGGTGTCACCTTTGGTGGTGATACCAACAAAAATGATAAATGGAGAATCTGTGTGGATTATAGGATGTTGAACAAAGCCACTAGATAGGATCACTTTCCCTTATCTTTCATAGACTAAGTTCTAGATACCTTGGCAGGATGAAAGTACTTTTCGTTCCTCGATGGGTACAACACCTACAATTAGATCCAAATAGGGGAAGAAGACCAAGAAAAGACAACGATTACCTATCCTTGGGTACCTTTGCCTATCGTGTCTTACCTTTTGGGTTGTGTAACGCACCCACAACTTTCCAGTGGGTAGTCCTTAGTATTTTTTAGATATTGTAGGAGAGATCGTAGAGGTTAATATGGATGATTTCACCTTGTATGGTGAAAGTTTTAAAGAAGCTACGATAAATCTGGAGAAAGTACTCCAAAGCTGTCAAGAAATGAACCTATCCTTAAGTAATGAGAAATACTTCATGTTAATGTGGAAAGGAATAGTCTTAGGACACCATATCTCTACTGATGGGATAAATATAGATAAAAGAAAAATAGAGGTCATCAAAGAACTACCTACCCCCCAAAATTAGATATGTTCGAAGTTTCTTAGGCTCTGCTAGATACTACCGATAATTCATTTAAGATTTTAGTAAAATTTCCAAACCACTGCACACATTATTAACCAAAGATATTGAGTTTATTTGGACAAATGAGTGTGAACAATCATTCCAAACCTTAAAAGAAAAATTGACAACTACTCCCATGCTTTGGGGTCTGAATTGGAACCTTCCCTTCCACATTTATGTGGATGCATATAATAACACTATAGGGACAGCACTGGGATAGAAAGAGGAAAATAAAGTATACACCATTTATTATGTCAGTAAAAACCTTATGGACGCTGAAATAAATTACACTATCACAAAAAAGAATTCCTTGCATTGTACATATAATTAATAAATTCTGCCATTTTATCATGGGCTATTAAATATTTGTGCATACTCACCATGCAACCATAAAATATATGATGAATAAGCCAATGGTAAGTGGCATGATTATTAGATGGCTATTATTCTTGCAGGAATTTTGATGTGACTATTGTAGATAAACCCAAAAAGGATAATGTTGTTCCAATTTTTTTATCCCAATTGATTTCTCAAGATAACAATGCAACTAAGGATAGATTCTTGGATGAGCATCTCTTTACTCTTTATGGCATTATAAAATGGTATGCCGATATGACCAATTAATTAGAAACTGGTAAAGTGCCACTTGCACCAACCCTCGAGAAGCTTGAACATTTTTTAAAAAGAGTGTAGATTTTTCATGGATTGACAATTACTTGTTTAGAACAAGTCCTGATCAAATCATACGAAGATGTATGGTAGAAAAAAAAACCTAAGATATTTTAAAAGTCTGTCATGATGAACCGTGCAGTGGATATTTTGTAGGAAGAAGAATTGCATTCAAAGTATTACAAGTAGGATATTATTGACCCTCATTATTTAAAAATATAGTAAAATATGTCAACTATTGCGATCAATATCAAAGAATGGGTCAACCAACCACATGAGAAGAAATACCTCTCAAATCACATGTGCATATTGAACCATTTGGTAAATGGGAAATGGATTTTGTTGGGCCTATCAATCCACAATCTAATGGTAAGAGGTATATTTTAGTGTGTATTGATTATGTTACCAAGTGGGTTGAAGTGCATGCATTGCAGAGGAGAAAATAGCACACTTCCTGTATGAGTTCATCTTCACCAAGTTCGGTGAATCTAGGGATATTACTATCGACTAGGGAACTCAGTTCACTTCAAAGATAATACAAGAACTAATGCAACCGTTCTAGATTAGGCACAACAAAACCACCCCATATCATCCACAAGCTAATGGCTATGTGGAGGTTACCAATCAATATTTGAAGAACATTTTGATAAATATAATGCAATAGCACAAGAAATATTGGGAAAAACGTCTTTTAGAAGCAGTATGGGTAAACTAGACTACATGGAAATTAACTGCAATATTTACACCAGTCCAGTTGGTGTACGAGAAGAATGCAATGATGCTAATTAAATTTGAAATAAAAACTCTGTGGACTACTATAGAACTTAATATAAACTTAGACACTACACAATAGGAGCGTATTCGCCAATTGAATCAGTTGGACGAATACATTCAAGACACGTTGTAACACATAGAAATAATATAGAAGCAACGAGCAAAGTGGCATGACTACCATGTGCAACCAAAATAATTTAAGAAAGGTGATTGGGTATTATTATATGACTCCTGATTCCAGGAGTGAAAGAGAAAACTCATGCATAAGTAGATGGGCCTATACAATATGATCGAAGTGATCAACAACGAAGTTGTTTGTGTTAAAATAATTGACGATAGTAGAGCAATGTTGATGATCAACGAACACCACTTACAACCTTATCATGCATTCCAAATTTGTGCAACTGATTCAGACATAGGCATGGGGCAGACCTCATTTTCCAACACCATTTCAACAGTTTGACGAATGCTCACGCATTTGCTATAAAAAAATAGAAAAAAGAAGAAAAAAAATGTGAAAACAATATATATATATATATATATATATATATATATATATATATATATATATATATATATATATACTGTGTGTGTGTGTGTTTAATAGTTTCTAACGTATTTTAGAATAGATTTATATTTTATTATTATTTTCATTCTGCAAGACCATGTGGCATCTATTGCAAGCTGTAGGCATCCGAACCCATCGGACCTATCAGGTAGAAGCTATGCCATCCTATTTTTCCCACTTTCTGTTAGCATAGTTTATTTCATTAGGCAAAATAGCTCCTATGCGCTCTCCAATTAAATAGGTGGTTATGAAACTTAATTGGGTGGTTCTTCAACTACTTTCAAACCACTTTATACAGTATTTAATTTCATCATCAATAGAATCAGAGTTACCGTTTCAATTTCTTCATGGTACCAGAGTAGATCGAATTTGGTAGGATAGACAGGATAGACAGGGTGTAAGGATACTGACAACTAGAGGCAGCACGAGGCCCAAGACAGACCACAAGGCCTAAGGTAGACAAAACATGATGACTGGAGGTAGCCCAAACATGAGGCCCGAGGTGGACTAGATGCGACCCCTCCCTTGAGGTAGTGGACACATGGCCTGAAGACACATGGACCGAGGACACCCTGATCGTAGACCTCATAACACAGTAGACACGTGACTCGAGGACCCCACAGATAGTGATGTGGACCTATGACACGTGGTGGTGATGGTGACGTGGACCTATGACATATGGCAAAGATAGTGATGAGGACCTATGACACATGGTAGAGACAGTGATGAGAAAGTGGCATGGTGGAGAAGAGGACGTGATGTGGCAAAAGGTTAGACTGGGAGGGGTGACCACCCGAAGGCAGTCACTTACCAAAGTGACTCTCCACATTTTTAAACCCCAACAAATGCATCTTTAGATGCATGTGGGATAAAACAAGTTTTTTTTCCCATCGAAGTAGTCAGAGGCATTGAAGACCAAGTTGCTGGTCTTCCTTACCCAGCGCCCTTGGTAGCGCAACTGGTTCAGGCTGTTTGTTGTGCAGACGAGGTCCGTAGGTCGATTCCCACGGAGTTCTTTTTGGTGACGCCTCCTGCATTTTGGTGCCTCACGTGAAGTGACGACCACCAAATTTTTATGCCCCCCTTGCGCATTGATGCCCTACGCAGCCGACTGACACCCAAGCAAAAAAAATTGATGCCCAAGCAAAATTTTTTGACACCCATCACATTTTTATCAAATTTTTGCATTTTTTGTCAAGTTTTTTTGGTCTAATGAATTTTGACATCTGAAAGTCATTTTTCACACCAGGCGTCATTTTTTCTCTTACAGAGGGCCAAGGAGCATTTTTTTTCTTCTCAAGCCAGGAAGACATGTTTTTTGAGGTATTCTTACATACTTCAATTTTATTCCTTTCAAGTTTTTTTTGGAGGGATAAGTTGTTTTTTTTGGACTTAGGAAAGGATCATTGTTTCTTTTGCAACAAAAAGGGGGGAGCTTAAGCATTTCTATTTTTTTTTGCAAAAGCCTAAGATAAAGGGGGGAATAAAAAAAACTGGCATTGTAATAGGTGGATGTTTGTGATTTTTGCATTTAAATTTCATGTTTTCTTGCAAATAACAATCACATAAACAAAGCAAAAGACCCCAAATTTATACACCTATTTGTGCAATTTATTGCACAACAACGTTCGGTATATACGATACCTCTGGTCCACACTTACAGGTGATGTTGTCATGCTTGGACTACTGTATCTAACATGTAATATAGTTTTAATAATGACGTATGAGATTGTTCTCTATCAATCATCGGGGAGAAATAAGGCAAACTAGTTTTGATATTCACTTCATTTCATACCCACATCGTGATTGTTGTTAGGCGTAAATCCTGACAAAGGACTTTCCGAAGTGTTTAGGAGAAGTTACACCCCACACATGAGGAATAGATATTCTATGCTAGGTGTCATAAACAACATGATGCCCTTTTAGTATCGCCTAAGTTCAATGTATCATGCTGCTCGTATATACTTATAGTCTCCCTCACATAAGGGCGGGTATATATCGAGTAGTTTCAATATAAAGGTTTGGCAGGTATAAAGAAAGGGAGACCATTTGGTGATATAAGGAACCTTCACAATGGTCACTATTCAGAAGTATCTCTTAGATTCACAGTTACTGAAAGGTCCTAGCTTTGTTCCATGGAAGACAAAGATGAGAGTCATTATTTAGGTGGAAGATTTATGGGATGTAGTGACTGGCACTACAAAACACCCTCAAACAGTAGGAACAAATCAAGAAGCTTTTGATAAGAAGGACAAAATAGGTCTCATGTTTATCTTGCTTGCTACTACAGATGAGGTCTAGCCTCATATCTGTGATACCAAAGCCAGTAAGGAAGCTTGGGATGCTTTGATTACTATGTATGAAGGAAAGAATCAATGTAGCTCTTTAAAACTTAAATCTTCAACTCTTAAAGCTGAAACAATGAAAACTTAAAACCAAATAAATCAAATACAACAAGAGAGCATCACACAACACAATATGTATCGAGGTTCACCGATTTGGCTACTCCTAAAAAATTGACTGTTTGGACTCCCATCCAAATCCAGCCTTTGCAAAGCAACAACTTTACAATCAATTTACCAGCACCCACTGGAAGGAGCAGTAACCCCTAATTTATCTACACCAATAGAAAGGAGCACCAACCTCTTATTTATATGCACCAATAGAAAGGAGCACCAACCTATGATTTATCTGCACAAAAAAAAAAGAGCACCAACCCCTGATTTACCAGCACCAACTGGAAGGAGCACTAACCCTTGATTTATCTACACCAATAGAAAGGAGCACCAACCCCTGATTTATCTACACCAATAGAAAGGAGCACCAACCCCTGATTTACCAGCACCAACTGGAAGGAGAACCAACCCCTGATTTATTTGCAACCCTTGATTTATCTGCACCAACAGAAAGGAGCACCAACCCTTGATTTACCAACACCAACTGGAAGGAGCACCAACCCCTGATGCCAAGCACCAACTTGGACTTCAATTTTGAAACTAGAATATTGACATATAAATACCTTCACTTTTACAAGACCCTGACTGGTCTATTGCTTACTCAACATCGCCCACAATTCACACAACACACACCCTTCTCACTCGCCTATTGCGTACCTCTCACTCTTCTCTCACTCTCTTTGCAAGATAAAATCCACACTAAATTCTCCAAGCAACACTCCTTTTATAACCATCCTTTCTCTTTGTAACTCCAGTTGTAACTCTTTCTTTCATATTCTCATATGCAACTTGTCAATTGTAACTGCTTCTTTATGTAACTCCTTTTGTTTATATTGAGAAGGCATTTCATCAAACATGTCACATGCAAAGAATTGACACCATATTCTCCTACCATGACTGTTCGTTTTCTCCTTCATGACTGTTCATTTTCTCCTTTGTGCATGCATGCGTTTTGGTTTTCGAAAAGGCTTTTCATTTCTATTTTGATGACTATTCATTTTCTCCTTCCACGACTGTTCGTTTTCTCCACCATGACTATTCATTTTCTCCTTCCATGACTGTTCATTTTCTCCACATGGGCATGCATCCACTTCTTTCCATGACTGTTCATTTTCTCCACATGACTGTTCATCACTAATATCAGATGCACTGTCAACTACTCTGTTCCTTTGGTGAAACTGTAACATGTTGTGATATCGTGACACTTTTGTTTCTCTTCCTGCCTACCCTTTTTGAGTCGCAAAAATGCGACATGTCACGATATCGTGACACTTTTGTTTCTCTTTCTGCCTACCCTTTTTGAGTCGCAAAAATGCGACATGTCGTGATATCGTGACACTTTTTCTTTCTCTGTCTTGCCCTTTTTGAGTCGCAAAAATGTGAAATGTGGCGTTATCGCGACACTTTTTCCTTCTTGCTCTTTCTCTTCTATTTTGGCCACGAAAATGCAACATGTCGCAATATCGCGACACTTTTTCTTTCTTGTTATTTCTCTTCTATTTTGGCCACGAAAATGCAACATGTCGCGATATTGCAACACTTTGTCTTTCTTGTAATTTCTCTTCTCTTTGGACCACAAAAATACAACATGTCGCGTTATCACGACACTATTTCTCCTTGCTCTTTCTCTTTGCTTCGGCCAACGAAAATACAACATGTCGCGATATTGCGACACTTTTTCTCCTTGCTCTTTCTCTTTGCTTTAGCCCACGAAAATACAACATGTCATGATATCGCGACACTTTTTCTCCTTGCTCTTTCTCTTTGCTTCGGCCCGCGAAAATACAATATGTCGCAATATTGCGACACTTTTTCCTCCTTCCATTTTCTCTTTGCTTTGGTCGTGAAAATGCAACATGTCACGATATCACGACACTTTTTCCTCCTTGCTTTTTCGCTTCTCTTTTGGCCGTGAAAATGCAACATGTCGCGATATCGCGACACTTTTTCCTCTTTGCTTTTTTGCTTCTCTTTTGGCCGCAAAAATGCAACATGTCATGATATCGCGACACTTTTTTCTTGATGCAGTGTTTTACTTTTTCTTTGATCTTTAGCATATGGGCCACTTCGGTCTTCTTGGACAACTTGTAACAACTTCACCAAAACATCAAAAACATCCTCATAAGCATTTAATATCACTGTACATACTTTGAGTGACCTCTGAACTCCTGTCCACTGCATCAACCGATCTATTTGACTGTGTTGACAATAATGATAATACTGTCGTTGCACCTTGCTCAACATGTTTATCCTACTTGCTACTATAGATGAGGTCCAACCTCATATCTATGATACCAAAGCCAGTAAGGAAGCTTGGGATGCTTTGATTACTATGTATGAAGGAAAGAATCAGTCCACTATTCTACACATTCAAACTCAACTACATACCCTCAGTATGAACTCTAGAGAAACAGTTGACCTATTCCTTTA